>CM032352.1:3390252-3417213 GCA_019023105.1 Diglossa brunneiventris
TTTTCCCTTTTTCTTTTTCCTTTTCCCTTTCCCACCTTTCCCTCTTTTTCCATTTTCCCCTTTCCTTTTTCCATTTTTCCCTTTTCCCCATTCCCTTTCCCCCTTTCCTTTCCCTTTCCCTCTTCTTTTCCTTTTGTTTTTTTTTTTTTCCTTCAAAATGAGCCAACAGAGCAAAAAACCACAAATACACAGAAACCATTCACAACCTTCCACTTAATTGTGCAGTCGGCAGGGTCCAAAAAAATTAATCTGCTTTCCTTATTCCTTCAGGCAGAAGCCCTGGAGCATGTGATTGGATTCCCATCAGTGCCAGGGCAGAGCTCTGTGCCTGCTGGCAGAGAGGGCAGCTCTGGGGGGCTCAGAGGGTCACAGTCCCTGTCCCTGCATGTTGGATTAAGCCCTTTCCTGACTCAGAGAGGCCTTTTAAAAACTTTTATTCTGTTTTTAAGTTTCATTTGGAGGGTGGGATAATACAGGTGTTACAATTCACGTTATCACAATTAGAAGCCAACTATTTCCTGATTACAATACACTATCAGGTTTTGCTACACCATGCTGCAAATGCTTTATTATTATTATTATTATTATTATTATTATATTATTATTATTATTATTAATAATAATAATAATAATAATAATAATAATAATAATAATCCTAAATAATAATAATGATGATGCATAATATATAAATAATATATCATAATAAACAAATCTATAATAATAAATAAATAAATAAATAAATAAATAAATAAATAATCTAGAATTCCTCTTGTGGGTCTTAATACAATGTATCTTTTATAGTTCTATTCCTCTAAAGTATCCAGTCTTTTTTTGTAAGGCCATTCTTTGAAACTTGTTTTTAGTTCGTTTTCTCTTTTAACAATGTCTGTCTTATCCTATGGTATTTTTAAGTAATTTTTTTTTTTATTTTAAGGTTTATACACATATGCACACTATGTGAGCCTTCTGTCAGGCTTTGAGAATTTTCTACAAATCCATTTCCCACACCTAAAGAACGGACAGAATCACACACAAGTGCCATGGGCTCCTTCCAGGAGAGCTCCAGGCAGTGAGGGTGAGGTTGTGCTGCACTTTTCTGGTCGCCCCAGCATTTAATAACCTGCAATGCTTATTGGGACAGGCCACCTGCCTGAGTTAAAGCCTGAATGGCTCCAAGCCTAATCCCTCCGTGCAACAGGAGGGATGTGGGAAGGGCTGGGGGCACTGGAGAGCACCAGAGTCAGGCTCTCACAGATTCACAGAATTCACAGAATTCACAGAATTCACAGAATTCCCAGAATCCCTGGGTTGGAAGAGATCTTCAAGAGCATCGAGTCCAGCCCAGCCCCAACAGCTCAACTGAATCCTGGCCCCCAGTGCCACATCCAGGCTTTGTTAAACACACCCAGGGATGGGGACTCCACCACCTCCCCAGGCAGCCATTCCAGAACTTTCTCACCCTTGCTGGAAAAACTTTTTCCCTGCTCTCAACCTGTATTTCCCTGGTGCTCTGCCAGGTGCTGGCCTTGTGCTGGAGGAGGGGTGGGGAAGTGAAGGGAAGGGTTAATGGATTCAGGCCCTGGAAAGCAGCACAGGACAGGGATGGGATCAGCTGAGAGGGCTCAGCCCAGCCAGGGGGATGAGGAGGGAGCTGCCTGCTCCATGTAGGTCATGGCTGAGGCCAAAGCTCTGGGCCCTGGCCAGTGTTAGGCCGTGGGGTGAGGATGAGGATGGGCTGAAACCCACAGAGCCCTGGCTGCCAGCCCCGAGCCCATCCTCAGAGGGCAGGGAGAGCTGAAAGCCCTGCAGAGCCGGGGTTCACTCTGCTCTTTGAGGTGCTGAGATGGCTTTGGCATCCTCAGGGAGGATTTTGGGAAGAAATCCTTCCCTGTGAGGGTGGGCAGGCCCTGGCACAGGTGCCCAGAGCAGCTGGGGCTGCCCCTGGATCCCTGGCAGTGCCCAAGGCCAGGTTGGACACTGGGGCTTGGAGCAGCCTGGGACAGTGGAAGGTGTCCCTGCCATGGCAGGGGTGGCACTGGATGGGCTTTGAGGTCCCTTCCAGCCCAAACTATTTTGGGATTCCATGACTTTATCAATGCACCCAAATATCTTAAAGGCAGGTACCAAGGGGATGGAGTCAGACTTTTCAGTGGTGCCCAGCAGCAGGACCAGGCAAAAACTGCAACACACAAAGTTTCATGTGAATATGAAGGAAAACTTTCCTGTGGTGGTGACAAAACCTTGGAAGAGGCTGCTCAGGGAGGCTGAGGAGTTTCCTTCTCTGGAGATGCTCAAACCCGCCTGGACATGATTCTGCCAGCAGGAAAAACCTTTCTGTGCTCTGAGGGATGAAAGCAGGACTGGAGGCAGCCCCAGGAGCACTGATGGGCACAGGAGTCAGCTGTACACAACACTGGCTGCCCACTTATCCTGTTAACCGCTGATGCTGAGAGCTATTTGGGCCTTGTTTGCACAAGTTGCACTCGAATTTTACATATTTTGATCTCATTAAGTGAGCACTGTTCCAACCCCCTCCCCGTGGCAGAGGTGCTATTATAAAATCAGGGAATTTAAATCAAGCAGAGTGAGGTACCTGGTGTGTCTCGCCTACCAAAGGTGTGGGTTTAGAACCACAGAATCCCAGAATGGTTTGGGTTGGAGGGGACCTTAAAATTCATCTCATCCCATCCCTTTCCATGGGCAGGGACACCTTCCTCTATCCCAGATTTCTCCAACCCCATCCAGCCTGGCCTGGGACACTTCCAGACATTGGGCAGCCACAGCTGCTCTGGGCAAAACCCGTTAATTTTACATCAGAAGAATTATAATCCTGTAAATCCGAAGGTAGAAACCATTTTGCTGCCTCACAAGTAGGTTTTATTGGCAGCAATTTTCCTCATATTAGATTGATCTGCACTGCTGTTGTGTCTTTGTAGCATGAACTGCACCCATTGAAGGCCTGAGGGTGTTATTTCAACAAAACTCCTCCTCCTGACTGAAAGAAATCTGTAGATTTCTGTAGAAAAATCTTGAAGAGCTCTGCATGAAAATTTGGTTTGATTTTGCATTTGAGTGAATATCCTTAAAAATGCCAGTGCAGTCTGGCAGTGAAGCCATCAAAACATCCCATTGCTACAGCAAGTGGCAGAGTGTAAATCAGGGACCTCTTCATCTGCAGGAGCTCCTGTGCCTGCCCCCACAGAGAAACACAAGGACAGAGCTCCTACTCACATTTTTCATCCTGGTGAAAAAGCAAAATGTAGCAAACCTCAAGCCTGTGGCATTCACGTTCTCTGAACAGACAGAGACATAATTCTCTCTCCCAGGTTTTTTCCTGAAGTAGCACAGAGAGAAGAAGGGGGCCCAGCAGTAGAATTGCAAACGCAGCCTTCTTTTTATTTTTATTATATTAAGAATTAATAAAGAATTAATAAGAATTATATTATATTATATTATATTATATTATATTATATTATATTATATCACATCATATCATATTATATTATATTACATTATATTATATACATTATATTGTATTATATTATATTATATTATATTATATTATATTATATTATATTATATTATATTATATTATATTATATTATTATATTATATTATATTATATTATATTATATTATATTATATTATATTACATTATATTATATTATGTTATATTATGTTATATTATATTAAGAATTATTTATATTAAATTATATAATAATTATATAATAGGAATTGCACTCTATTATATTAATAATTAATTATATCAATTGTCTTATTACATAATATTAATATATATAATATAAAATACTATATAATAATTATTTCATTATATATAATTATAATATAATATAATTAATAAATATAATTATTAATTCGAATAATTTATAATATATCATCCATATATAATGTATAATATATAATATATAATTATAATATTGCCATTGTGAGTCAGAGAGGAGCTAGGGGTGGAGCTTCCTGTGTTGCTGTTGAGTGGCTGATTATAAGAGGTCTCTGGGGAGCGCGGCGAACAGGAGCAGGCAAACTGGGATGCGGTGAGTCTCTGAGGTGCACACAAGGCAGTTTGCGCGGCAGTTCGTGCAGGCAGGGCAAGCAGGCAGGGTTGCCAGCTCTCTCACTAGTCAGGAGCCCTCTGTGTTGTTTGTGGTCTTTCTGCTGCCCGGTCGTGTTTGAGGTGTCTGTTAGTAATGGTTTCTACACGGTCAAAAAGTGTGGCCGGTATAAGTGACCAAGTGGAGCTCTCCAAAAAGGATGTGTCTGTACAGACCCATCCGTGCCCAGAGAGTTTGAGCTTATCGGTGGCTTCAGGGAGTGCTGTGGAGGAAACCTTCCTGCGGTGTGAACAAGTGAACGACCTCCTTTCACTAGTGGCTGAGCTTAGGGAGGAAGTTGAACGGTTAAGGAGTATCAGAGAAAGTGAAAGGGAAATAGACTGGTGGAGTTCAGCCCTTTCATCTTTAAGGGAGGCCTCTGACCAAGAAACCAAGGACTTCTATGCCTCCCACTCTCAGGCAATAGAAGGGCACCTGAGAGATGAAGAGGAGTGGAAATGGGTCCCCATTCGGGGAGGTGATAACAAAAACTCCTCCCCACCCCCATCATCCAGCCAGGTACCACTTCAGAATGAGTTCCTGGATCTAGAAACCCAACTAGATGATTTAGGAGAAAACTGTCTGCCCAGTGAACCCCCTAATAATGATTCATCTGTAAGATGGATCACTACCTCTAACATCAAGAAGAAAAGAAGGGTAATCGTAGTAGGTGATTCCCTTCTGAAGGGAACTGAGGGCCCCATATGTCGACCAGACCCATCCCACAGGGAGGTCTGTTGCCTCCCTGGGGCCCGGGTACAAAAATCACTGAGAGACTCCCTGGGCTGATTCAGCCCTCTGATTATCACCCACTGCTGATACTCCAGGCTGGCAGAGATGAGACTGAAAAGAGGAGTGTCAAGGCAATTAGAAAGGACTTCAGGGTACTGGGTCAGGTAGTTGATAGGGCAGGAGCTCAGGTAGTGTTCTGCTCGGTCCCTTTGGTAGCGCAGGAAAATGATGAAAGAAACAGGAGAATCTGCATCATCAACAAGTGGCTTAAGGGTTGGTGTCATCGGCATAACTTTGGATTCTTTGATCATAGGGAAACTTTTGCAGCATCTGCTCTGCTGGAACCGGATGGGGTACATCTCTCAGTTAAGGGCAAAAGGTTTTTAGCTCACGAACTGGCAGACCTCATTGAGAGGGCTTTAAACTAGGTTTGAAGGGGGAAGGGGAAGCAGCTGAGCTATCTGTAAGCAGGCCCAAGGGTTGCAAGGCTAAGCTAGGGGTGAAGTCCGTAGCCCAGCTGAAGTGCATGTATACCAATGCACACAGCTTGGGCAACAAAGAAGAGCTGGAGGCCATGGTGCAACTGCAGAGCTATGATGTAGTTGCCATCACAGAAACATGGTGGGATGACTCGCACGGCTGGAGCGCTGCACTGGATGGCCACAAGCTCTGCAGAAGAGACAGGAAAGGAAGAAAGTGGAGGGGTGGCCCTTTATATTAAGCAGACTTTTGATGCCGTAGAAATTGAAACTAAGGAAGATAGAGTTGAATGTCTATGGGTAAGAATTAAGGAGAAGGCCAACAAGGCTGACACCCTACTGGGAGTCTGTTATCGTCCACCCAGCCAGGAAGAAGAGGTAGATGACTTATTCTATAAGCAGCTAGACAATGCTTCAAGATCATCAGCCCTTGTTCTTGTGGGTGACTTCAACCTACCAGACATCTGCTGGGAACTTAATACAGCAGAAAAGAGGCAGTCTAGGAAATTCTTAGAATGTATGGAGGACAACTTTTTATCGCAGCTGGTGGGTGAACCCACCAGGGGAGGGACTATGTTAGATCTGCTGTTTGCAAACAGAGATGGGCTGGTGGGAGATGTGGTGGTTGGAGGTCGCTTGGGGCAGAGTGATCATGAAATAATAGAGTTCTCAATATTTGGTGAAGTCAGGAGGAGCACCAGTAAGACTCTTGCATTAGACTTCCGAAGGGCAGACTTTGACCTATTTAGGAGACTTATTCAGAGCGTCCCTTGGGAAGCAGCCCTTAAAAACAAAGGAGTTCAGGAAAGCTGGGCATGCCTCAAAACAGAGATCTTGAGGGCACAGGAACAGACTGTCCCTGTGTCGGCGAAAGATCAGTCAACGGGGTAAACGTCCAGCTTGGCTGGGCAAGGAGGTTTTGGAGGAACTTAGGAATAAAAAGAGGATGTATCAGCATTGGAAGGAGGGCCAGGTCTCAAAGGAAGTGTTCAAGAAGGCTGCTAGAGCATGCAGAAAAAAAATTAGGGAGGCCAAAGTTCAGTTTGAATTTAGAATGGCGACTTCTGTAAAGGATAATAAAAAATGTTTAATTTTTTAAACATTACAAATACATTAACGCTAGAAGGAAGGGTAAGACCAGCCTTTGTTCTTTATTGCACAAGGGAGGGAACTTAGTATCTACAGATGTGGAGAAGGCAGAAGTGCTTAATGCCTACTTTGCCTCAGGTTTTAGTGGGAAGATGACTTGCCCTCAAGACACCTGCCCGCCTGGGCTGGTTGATGGTGTCAGGGAGCAGAATGGTCCCCCCTATACCCAAGAGGAGGCAGTCAAAGAATTACTGAAATGCTTGGATGTTCATAAATCTATGGGACCAGACGGGATCCACCCCAGGGTAATGAGAGAGCTGGCAAATGAGCTTGCAAAGCCACTCTCCATCATTTACCAACAGTCCTGGCTCACTGGTGAGGTTCCGGATGACTGGAAGCTGGCCAATGTGATACCCATTCACAAAAAGGGTGCAAAGGAAGATCCTGGTAATTATAGACCAGTCAGCCTGACCTCAGTACCCGGCAAAATAATGGAACAGTTTATATTAAGTGCCATCACAAAGAATTTACAGGATGGCCAGGGTATCAGACCCAGTCAGCATGGGTTCAGGAGGGGTAGGTCATGTTTAACCAACCTGGTCACCTTTTATGACCAGGTAACCTGCCTGGTGGATGCAGGAAAGGCTGTAGATGTTGTTTATTTGGATTTCAGCAAGGCCTTTGACACTGTCTCCCACAGCACACTCCTAGACAAGCTGGCAGCCCGTGGATTGGACAGAGCACTCTCTGCTGGGTTAGGAACTGGCTGCATGGCCGGGCCCAGAGAGTGGTGGTGAATGGTGCTGCATCCAGCTGGCGGCCAGTCACCAGTGGTGTCCCTCAGGGTTCTGTGCTGGGGCCAGTTCTGTTTAATATTTTTATTGATGACATGGATGAGGGTTTAGAGTCTTTCATTAGCAAATTTGCAGATGACACTAAGCTGGGAGCGTGTGTCGATCTGTTTGGGGGACGGAGGGCTTTGCAGAGGGACTTGGAACAGTTGGATGGATGGGCAGAATCCAATGGGATGAAGTTCAATAAGTCCAAGTGCCGAGTCCTGCACTTTGGCCACAATAACCCCCTGCAACGTTATAGGCTGGGGACGGTGTGGCTGGACAGTGCCCAGGTGGAAAGGGACCTGGGGGTGCTGGTTGACAGTCGGCTGAACGTGAGCCAGCAGTGTGCCCAGGTGGCCAAGAAGGCCAATGGCATCCTGGCCAGTATCAGGAATAGTGTGGCCAGCAGGAGCAGGGAGGTCACTCTTCCCCTGTACTCGGCACTGGTGAGGCCACACCTTGAGTGCTGTGTCCAATTCTGGGCCCCTCAGTTTAGGAGGGACGTTGAGATGCTTGAGCATGTCCAAAGAAGAGCAACGAGGCTGGTGAGGGGCTTGGAACACAAGCTGTATGAGGAGCGACTGAGGGAGCTGGGGTTGTTCAGCCTGGAGAAAAGGAGACTCAGAGGTGACCTTATCACTCTCTTCAAATTCCTGAAGGGTGGCTGTGGTGAGCTGGGGGTCGGTCTCTTTCTCCGGGCAACAACAGACAGAACCAGAGGACACAGTCTCAAGCTGCGCCAAGGGAGATGCAGGCTAGAATTAAGGAGGAAGTTTTTCACAGTAAGAGTGGTCAAATACTGGAATCATCTACCCAGGGAGGTGGTGGAGTCACCATCCCTCGATGTGTTTAAAAAAAGACTGGATCTGGCACTTGGTGCCATGATCTAGTTGAGGTGTTAGAAGATGGGTTGGACTCGATGATCTTAAAGGTCTCTTCCAACCTAGAAATTCTGTGATTCTGTGATATCATATATATTATATAATTATATAAATTGTACAATGCATAATTATAATAATAAAATATAATTATAATTATAATTACAATTATAAATCAAATATAATTATAATTTGTATTATATAATATTGTAAATAAAAATTAATCATTATATTATATAAACTATATATAATAATTACATTATATAACTTAATATTAATATTAAATAAATAATAAATTAAAATCAATAAAATAATTAATATTCTATAAATATTCTAAATTAAATTAATATTAAATAACTAGTAAATAATTATATTGATAAGAGTTATATGAGAATAAGAATTAATTATATTAATGATTTAATTATTAGATATTAAAATAATTATATAATTATGATTATTATATATATTATAATATTATTATAATGATATATTATTTATATTATAATAAGAAGGGTGAATTTTAGTCAGAGCTCTCTTTATAGAGAACAGGCAGGAACAACTTCCCAAGGATATTTCCTGGGAATTGCAGCGAGGAACCTCAGAGAAGAAGAGAAAACAATTCTTATCTCTATCCTCTGCTCCTGTTGTTTTGCGCATGTGGAATGTGTGGAATGTATTCTGGAGATTGTGTACCTGAAGGGATTTGTCAATTGGATTCTGCTGAGGACTGTTTTGTTTCCTTGGCCAGTTGGGTCAAAGCTCTGTCCTGGCTGTCTCAGACAGTCATGGGTTTTTCTTTAGAATTTATCTTTGTATAGTATCTCTTTAATATAGTATAGTATTCATGAAATATAGTCCAGTTTTAATAAAGCAATTGTTCAGCCTCCTGAATCAATGGAGTCAGGTGCCAATCATTCCCCATGGGGGAATCCCCTGATTCTACCACACAAGCCCAGCCAAGTGATGGCATCTTTTGGGGGCTGTTTGCAGCCTGACCTTATCCCTGCCTGCCTCAGGCTCTGACAAACACAGGTGTGGAAATATTTACTGTCCCTTAGCCAGGCCATGTCCAGCCAGACTTGCCAGAGGAGGTGACAACACAGAGCCACTGATGCAACCAGCGACTCAGGGTGCTGCTTTTCTGCTTGGAGAATGGATGGGAGTGCTGGGGGGCTGAGTCTGGGGCTGAGTGTGGCTTGGAAGGCAGAAACACCCCTTGTTCAAGCAGAATTTTAAGTTTTATGGGTTTTTTTTAGCCTGGAGGAAAGGAGGCTCAGCAGGGACCTTGTCACTCTCTGTAACTCCCGGACAGGAGGGTGCAGCCAGGTGGGCTCTGCTCCCAAGTGACAGCACAAGAGGGAATGGCCTCAAGTTTTGCCAGGGGAGGCTCAGGTTGGACATCAGCAAGAGTTTCTTCACTGAAAGGGTGATTAAACATTGGGAAGTTTGGAGTCCCCATCCCTGGAGGTATCCAAGAATTCCTGGATGTGGCACTCAGAGCTCTGGGCTGGGGACAAGGCACAGCTGGGACTGGGAGGGCTTTTCCAACTTGAATGACTCTGTGAACATCCTGCTTCATGAGCCCCACCTCCTCCTCATCCTCTGAACAGCATCCACGCTCTCTTCTTTTTAATTTTTTTTTTTTTTTTTGATCTGGCCTCTTTTGATGACTAAGGGAACAGGAAGATTACAGTTTAGCATGTAATTTTCATTTGATGTGACAGGTTAAAGCTATGTGCATTTAGAGCAGCCTTAGATTATTTTAGTTCAGTTGCAACACTGATTTAGGCCCTGACTCACTCTTTGAGGCCTGATTTCATGTAGATATGTGTTGCCTTAAATTTACTGCTGGTGAAATGCAGGCACATGTGTGCATTACTCTGATTACTGAGATGCTGGGGTAGGGGTGGACTCACACAGCAAACAGTCCTGAATCAGAGACAGAGAGGAGTAGATTGTGCTTGTTGGGTGGGTTTTTTTCCCCCAGAACGAAGGTGGATATTCCAGAGTTTATTTTCTTGTCCCCTTGTGCCCCTCCCAGACCCTGGGCTGTGTAATCTGCCCGTGCAGTGAGTGCTCTGAGCGCCCTGGAGCTGACAGCTGGGCAGCCTAAACACCGTGGAGAATTTAGAATTTAGCAAATTGCTAAAACTCACAGAGCAGCCTGGGAACAGTGACCTGGGGGTGGCTGGCCTGGCTGGAGGGAGTGGAAAATGCTTTGTGTGGATTGGCAATGGAATTCTCCCCCTCTACAGTGCCCTGGGAGCCCCCCCTGCAGTGCTCAGTGCTGCATCCAGCTCTGGGTGCCCAGCATGAGGAAAACCTGGAGCTGTTGGAATGAGTCTGGAGCAGGGACTCGAGGATGAGGGGCTGGAACAGCTTGTCAGAACCCAGGGCATTCCTGTGGCTGCCCTGGAGGACTCCAGACCCTGGCAAGGGGCTCAGAGACCTTGGCACGGAGTCACAGACACCTGTGCCTTTGATTTTAGTCCATGGAAACAATTACCAACTTTGTCTGAGGAGTTACAAGCCACAGGAGTTTGAGTAGAATGTTAGTGAATTTATCACAGGGTGAAAATGTAGAATTTTGGAGGTTTTAGAATGGGGGTTCAAAAGGCAAGATGGAGGAACCTGGGTGTGTCCTGTCCTTCTCCTTCTCCTTCTCCTTCTCCTTCTCCTTCTCCTTCTTCTTCTCCTTCTCCTTCTCCTTCTCCTTCTCCTTCTCCTTCTCCTTCTCCTTCTTCCTCTCTCCTCTTCTCCTTCTCCTTCTCCTTCTCCTTCTCCTTCGTCTTCTCCTCCTCCTCCTTCTTCTTCTTCTTCTTCTTCTTCTTCTTCTTCTTCTTCTTCTTCTTCTTCTTCTTCTTCTTCTTCTTCTTCTTCTCCATCTTCTGCTGTGATGGTGACACATTTGGATTGGTTTAGAGACAGACTGTCTAACATAGGTGATAGGTATTGGAAAATTATTGTAAATAAAGTACACTTTGTTCTTAGTATAAAAAGCTAACACTGCCCCAAGGCAGTCAGTGTGCCACAACCCAACCTGCTGGATAGATCTCAGCAGGTCAGAGAAAGAATGTGATAGATAAGAGAAAATAAACAACCTTGAGAACCAGAGCTGAGGAATCTCGACTTCTTCTTCGGTCGCGGGGCTGGGAAAAAGAAAAAGACTCTTTAATACCTCAGGAGCCATTTCAGCAACAACAAACCCAACAACACCTCTGCTACAGAGCCAGGCTGGGAGAGCTGGCACTGCTCAGCCTGGAGAAGAGGAGGCTTTGGGGAGACCTTTGAGCCCCTCTCAGTTAATGCTTTACAGGAGAGTTGCAGAGGGGCTTTTCACGAGGGCATGGAGTGACAGGACCAGGGGGAATGGCCTTGAGGTGAAGCAGGGCAGGTCAGAATAGATATGAGAAGGAAATTCCTCCCTGTGAGGGTGGGCAGGCCCTGGCACAGGGTGCCCAGAGCAGCGGTGGCTGCCCCTGGATCCCTGGCAGTGCCCAAGGCCAGGCTGGACACTGGGGCTGGAGCAGCCTGGGACAGTGGGAGGTGTCCCTGCCATGGCAGGGGTGGAGCTGGATGATCTTTAAAGTCTTTTTTCAACCCAAAACATTCTGTGATTCCATGATTCTCATTTTAGGGCTGCTCTGATGGCAGCCAGTGAGCAGTGTGATGCTCAGCAGCAATGTGGGCAGAGGTTGGGGCCCCAGCCCCAGCACTGTGCTCCTGTTTTCCATGGGAAAATGCCCAAACCGTCCTCATTTCCAGGTGGGGGGCAGACAATTGCATGCAGAAGCTTTTGTGTGTTCAGTAGCCGTGTAGGTCAGACTGTGACAAAGGAAGTGTTAGCACTTTCCCAAAACTAAAGCAAGTTTTTTTAGGAAACTTGGAGTACAGAGGAGAGAGTCATGCATGCAGAGGGAGGCACAGGCATTCTCAGGTGCCTTAGCTAATGTTTCCTCATGGCAGGAAACTAAAGCTACCCGGGAGTGGTTTTTTGAATAATTAAAAAAAAAAAAAAGAAAAAAAGAAAAAGCTTTTGGGGCAGTCCTTTCTGCAGCAAATCTGGAAGTGGATTTGGACCTCTCTTCTCACTCGTGTTTCTCCTGCAGAGTACACACAGCAAAAGCAGCGTTTTGTGTGTCTCCTTAACCACATCTCTCCATCTCCAGCCTTGGAGTGCAGGGGGAGGAGAAAGGAGCTGCCAGCAGCTCGCAGTGATTGATTTGTCTCGTGTTTTCTTGTGCTGCGCTCTAACAACCTGTTTCAAAGGAAAAAAAAAAAAAAAGAAGACAATGACCATGACAAATCAAAGCGAATATTTTCTCGCTAGAAATTCCAAGTGCCCTGGATCGTCCCTGGTATTTTGCTATTAAATGCGAGGCTTTATCCATAAGGTTTGTCTGGGAGGGTTATTTGGTTTTTTTTTTTTTTTTTTTTTTTGGGTTTTTTTTTTTTTTTTTCCTGCTGTAGCTTGCAGCGTTTAGAAGAGCAATGTCTTTCCCCCGGAGCCATTTGCTTCAATAATTGTTGTGCCGCGAAGCTGCCGCTGGTTGCTGTCACCAGGGGACAGCTCATAAAGGTAAAAGCAGCTCTCCACGTGCTCCAACTATTGGAATTGGCGCTGGGAAGGGATCGGGTGTCCTGCCTGGACTCGTACTTTGCCCTGAAGCAAAGGCTTGGCGCTGAGGGCTGTCCTGAGCCCGGCCAGTTTGGGGATCAAGCGGATGGGGGGTCAGGGAAGGCGCTCAGGGATGCTGTCCTGAGCCCAGCCCGGGGATCAGGTGGACAGGGAGGGCCCAGGGAAGGCGCTCAGGGATGCTGTCCTGAGCCCTGATAGCCTGGGGATCAGGCGGACAGGGGGGTCCAGGTTCAGGGGTGCTGTCCTGAGCCCAGCCCGGGGAGCAGGCGGACAGGGGGTTCAGGGATGCTGTCCTGAGCCCGGACAGCTCGGGGGTCCAGGTTCAGGGATGCTGTCGTGAGCCCAGCCCGAGGATCAGGCGGACAGGGGGGTCAGGGATGCTGTCCTGAGCCCGGACAGCTCAGGGATCAGGCGGACAGGGGGTTCAGGGAAGGCGCTCAGGGATGCTCTCACCCCAAGGCGCGCACAGGGCGAGGTTTGCTCCCCTCCCTTTCCCGTTTCCCTGGTGCGGTGGTTTTGCGTTTGGATGTCATTCCCAGCAGGAAAAACCTCCCGGAGGGTGCCTCAGTGCGGGCTTTGGAGCAGAGGGGCATTTCTGTCCCTCTGAGCACATCCAGGCTGTGCTGTCGGTCACTGGGAGCGCCCGGCCGAACTTTCCCAGCGCCGGGAGGAGCCGCCGCTGCTCCCATTTCCAGCTCCCGCTCCCGGCAGGACGCTGCTCCCCACCTCCCACCTAAAACACCCCAAATAAACACCATCCACAGCCAGCTCCTAACCCGGAGCGGAGGTTCCGTGGGTCTGCTACCCACGGCAGAGAGGGAGGGAGGAGGAAGGAGGGAGCAGGGAGGGACGGAAGCGGCAGCAGGGAGTTCAGGTTACCGCCGCCGCATCTCCGCCTTCCTCCGCTTCTGCCTCCGGAGCCGGGCCGAGGATGAGCCCCTCGCTGGGCACAGCGGGGTTTTGGGGTGACAGGGGCACAGCCGGCAGCTGTAGCCCCGCAGATCCCCGAGATCCCGCCGGGAAGAGCCGCAGCCGCCGGAGGATGCTCTGCGGGCGCCCGGGGTGAGGAGGCGCCGCTTCCCTCGGCCGGCTGCAGGTAGGAGCGGGAGCAGGGACTCCCTTCTCTGCCTTGTCTTCTCCCTTCTTCTCTCCTTCTTCTCTTCCCTTCTCCTCTCCCTTCTCCTCTCCCCTTCTTCTCTCCCCTTCTTCTCTCCCTTCTTCTCTCCTTTCTTCTCTCCCTTCTTCTCTCCCCTTCTTCTCTCCCTTCTTCTCTCCCTTCTCTCCTTTCTCTCTTTTCTCTCGTTTCTTCTCTCCCTTCTTCTTTTCCCTTCTTCTCTCCCTTCTTCTCTCTCTTCTCTCCCTTCTCTCCCTTCTCCTCTCCCTCCTTCTCTCCTCCTTCTCTCCTTCTTCTCTCCTTTCTTCTCTCCCCTCTTCTCTCCCTCCTTCTTTCTTCTCTCCCTCCTTCTTTCTTCTCTCCCTCCTTCTTTCTTCTCTCCCTCCTTCTCTCCCTTCTTCTCTCCCTTCTTATCTCCCTCCTTTTCTCCTTTCTTCCCTCCCTTCTCTCCCTTCTTCTCTCCCTTCTCTCCTTTCTCTCCCTTCTCCTCTTCCTTCTTCTCTCCCTTTTCTCCTTTCCCTTCTTCTCTCCCTTCTCTACCTTTTCTCCTTTCCCTTCTTCTCTCCCTTCTCTCCCTTCTCTCCCTTTTCTCCTTTCCCTTCTTCTCTCCCTTCTCTCCCTTCTCTCCCTTCTCTCCCTTCTCTCCCTCCATCCCTGGATGTGCCCTCGGAGCCATCACTCCGACTTTCCCAAACTCTCCGCGGTGGGTGGGAGAGGGAGAGGAGAGGGGGCTGCAGGTGTGACCCTGCTGGAAACTGGGATCCAAATCCAGACCTGCCTATCCAAGTGTCCCAGCTCTGGGCTGCCATGTCCTTTCCCTGGTAAAAGGGGTGTGGTGCACTGATTTGGGGGTGAAAACGTGGTCAAGGGTAATCTGACTTGCCGGATTTTATGGGTGTTTTACACGGGGAACATTTTGGCAGCCCCACATAAAGACCAGGATCAGTTAGGACAAAGTCAGGGAAGTGTTCTCCTCGCTGTCCTGCTGGGTAAAATGCTGAAAAACAGAATATCCACACGGCACAGGTAAGTAATTTAAAAAGCAGCCACTGGCCCTGATCCCACAAACATTTCTGTGTATAATCAGCACTTTTAAAGCCAAGTAGTTATTGACAAAGGATTTGCCAGCATGAGGGCCCCACAGTTGGATTTGTGTTCCTTTGCCCAGGAAGATTTTTTCCTCCCAAAGTACCAGACTTGATGCTTGAACAGGCACATGAGTGCAAAGACTTAGTTCAACTGTTAGGGAAGTATAGAGTTCCAAACACCAAAAAATGATTGTGCCAAGAGGCAGAATGAAACAAAAGGGCAAAGCAGGAGCACCAGGCTCACCTGCTCCAAGTGCTCCCCCAGCTTAAAATAGGGGAAAAAAACATTTGCAATGTAACATCCTACAGTGGTTCTCATCCTACAGTGATAGCATCAGGACTGAGCAGCAGTCAAAGATTTAGGAGTGGTATTGGAATATCTTCATTGGCAATTTTTCCCATTTTGAATGTTTTTTTTTTTAACTTGCATAATTATCACTTCTCTTCAGTGCTATTTTACTTCTTCCTTCATGTATCTCGAGACTGTTTCCAAGGGAGAAGAGCAAGATCCTCATTCTATCTGAAATAACCATTTTCAATTTTATTTCTCTTTTGCATTAAGATGAGGAAAAACAACCAGCAGTACTACTTGTAAAAGAGGGTGCAATAAATAATTTGGTTTAGGGGAACAGGATTTTTTGGAGAACTGGACTTTTGGAGTCCTGGCAGAGGCAACAAGAACCTAAGGAAGAAATTTCCTCATTACTTTGTTTATGAAGATAAGAGGAATGTGAGCTGGGTTTTATTCCTGCTCAGCACAATGAAGCACACGGGTTTACACAGGGTCAGGTTGCTCTGATTCATCCCTTGTTGGACAATTGCTTATCTGTGCTGAGATCTGGGCTTTGGAATAGAGCAAGTAGGATAAAATTGCTGATTCATGAGGCCATTCTGAAATAAGTTAAATATGCCCATTAGCATCAGGGATAAAAGGAACATGGTGGTGTTGTAGGAAGAGAGGAAGCATTAGAAGAAGAGTCTATTAGCATTGGAGAGAAATCCAGAGAGGGATGGTTGGCACTCAGCAGGTGAAGGGAGGACAGGCAGGAGGAGGAGGAGAAGGCTTTTAGGCTGAAGGTTTGGGAGAAAATGCTACCGAGATGAGAGTGCCCCAGGGCACTGCTCTTTTCCCTGCCTGTGAGAGAGGATGCCCTTGGCTGGCTGCCTGCCAGCTGGGTTTGCATCCCCTGAACAAATGGAACAAGGCAAAAGTGTCCAGATATGCTCCTGAAAAGGACACAAAGCACCTGCAGGGGAGGCTGGACTGCACTGGGTGTCCTGTACAGTGTCCCTGCATTGATGGTCTGAGCTCTCCAAAGGAGCCTCCAGCCCTCACTGCAGCATCTCCTCCCTCCTGCATAAAGGATCTGGCCTTCAGAATACCAAACTGAACATTTTTGTGGGTGTTTAAGGGCCAGGATCCATCCAGAGAATTTTGCAGGTGGCTTGGAAAAGCAAGCTGATATTTTAAAATAGCAGCAAGCTTCCTTAGCTTGGCTAAAGAAATATGTATTTCTTTTTGACTCCTCAGTTGCATCACTTATTTCCTGTGACATTACCAGAGCAGTGGCACTTCCTGCCACACTGTTTCACTTTGAATCACTCCAAGGCGCAAAAACTTTTTGCTGGTTTTGAGAGCAAAACTGCATTTAGGTCTGAGGATGCTTTTTGGCTTTTCAAAACAGATGTTGTGAGCAAGTTGGGTGGATGAGATCAAGGTGCATTAAGAGCTAATGGCTCTTGATTTTTTTTTTTAATAAAGAGGAAGATGCATCCTCTGATTCAAAAGGTTCCTGTGCCACTAAGGCCTTCCCTCCTGCAGATTTGCCTCTGAAGAGGTGAGGTTAAGGAGTTATTGTGGGTCATTTCTCTTCTGAAATAGCCTCATAGCACCACAGGGCAAGGAAGTGAAACTTGAAGAAACTCTTGCCCAGGTACTGAGCAATTTAACCAGTTTTAAACCTGAATTTTTTAAACCTGAATTTTAACCAATTTATATTTTGAAATTTCTCCTTTTTTTGACCATGGTTTTTCTTTGATTGCTGTGAAAAATGTTTCTCTGCTTATTATAGCTGTGCCAGTGTTTAGGCCATATTGGCCATGAGTATGTCTGCATACATGGCAAATGGTATTTCATTTTGATCTAGAATGTAACATCTCACTCTAAGTTTTCTTTCTCTAGAAAATTCATAATTCACTTGTTTTGAACCATAGATATTTTTCTTTTGATCATTCTTAATTCTCTCCTTATTAAAACCCCAAGTGGTAAATAAAAACCAGCTCAACCCAACCTTCCACAAAGAAAATTCAATCTGCTGTTGGAGTCACAGGGTCAATCAGCTAAATGGGTATTAGTAACATAAAGACAGAGCATAAGCCAGGCCACGTAGTGGGATTTGCAAATCCATAACAGTAATGCTCCTTTTCTATCTGTTCTCTAATTGATGGCTCTGGGACAGAGCCACTGCCTGGACAGGAAACATTTCTGGAGAACCAGGGTCTCATTTTAAGCATGGAAAATTAAAACAAAATCCAGCCCTCAGACCCCTTTTTTTTCCCATGCAGATCCCATCACAGCAGGCCTGGGAGGAAAAAATAGGAGAAAAACCAAAGAAATTAAAATAATCGAGACAAAACCAAACCCACAACAAAACAAACAAAACCCCAACAAAAAAAATCCAACCAAGCAAAACAAAACAAAAAACCCCCAAAAAACTCAAAAAAAAAAAACCCAAAACAAACAAAAACCAACCCAAACAAAAAAACCCAAACAAACAAAAGTCACACACAAAAAAAAAAAAAAACCACACAAAAAAAGGAAAAAAAAGAACGGAAGAAAAAAGGGAGAGGATTTGGCCATAAATAATGACCCCAGCAACTCAGTGCTGAGCTGATAGAAACAGGTGTGTGTGGAGAAGAAGCTGGTGAGAGGTATCAAAGGGAAAAAGGTTCAGAAAATACAGCACAAAAAGTTTTTCCCTTTGTCCTGCCTTTTTTTGGGGGGTGTTTCCACCCTTTTTGCCTGCCAGTTTGGGTGAGCACACTGTTAATTCATAAAGCTGGTGAGCCAGGCACTGCTGAAGCCATTGCATCAGCAGAAATGTCATTTTGGAGAGTTCCAGACTGGCCCCTGCTCCTCTGAAACTCTTGCATTTAGGAAAAAAAAAAAAAAAAGTTTCCGCTGTTCTTGACATTTTCTTATTATCTGTGTGTGCTTAATCCTTCTCTGTGTCATGCTGAGCTTATGAAAAAGCAATTTAGGGGCTTTATTCCAAGGAAAATTGGGAGTTAGCAGCTTTTACCAGTCCTTATACCAGGGCATATGTTCCATTCAGTGATTAGGAAAGGCAAAAAGGAATAATGCTGCTGACTTTAACCGTGCAGGATCTGAGTTCGGAGCTCCTGGTCCCACTCTTGAGTTGTGCCTCTGATTTTGGGGCTGTTTGAGTCTTTTTACAAAGCGAGGACTTTTGCACGTGGCTCGAAGCACTTCTGCTCATTTGTGGTTTGGGTTTTTCCCCGGCTGGGGTGTGTTTGACCTGGGTGCAAACCATCAGCAGCCATCTGCTGAGCCTGACAGCAGCTTTGCCCCAGAAAAGGTAAGAAAAGTTCCTTTTTAAAATTGATATTTCCAGGGGGACTCCAGACCTACTTCCCTGCCTCTGCCTCAGGCCAGGCTGATTTCCCTGAGCTATGTGGCACACAGCCCTCATCTCCTGGCGCTGTTCGGATAATTACACTCATTAAAGGAGATGTCAGGTTAATTCTGATGCGGTAATTAGGTTTTGGCATAGGAGTAACCATGGCTTGATGTCTGGGAAACACAAAGGATTTCCACCAGGGTCAGAGGTGTGAACAGAGGGACCCCAAAACCAGCCCATGGCAGGGGGATGGACAGAGTTTGTGCTGCTGGTGGAAATAGGGACTTGCAAAATACACGTGCTGCTCTTTGGGATTGGGATCCCGACCTTGGCCACCTTCTTCATAGAATCCCAGTGATAAATAACACAGAGAACAAAAATTTCCACCTCCCCTGCAGCTGCTGAATAGAGCTTAAAGACTAACTGGCAAACAGAAAGATAAAATGATGTGTTTTTTATATAAAATTATATGGAGGCGTGCCCAGAGGATGATAAACGTGTCTGGGGCAGTGGAGGAACAGATAAAGAGGCCTCCAGTGGGTTTTTGGCAAATTATGTGAAAAGAAGCAACAGAAAGCAAGCTAGAAAAGTTTATTCCTGCCAATTTTGGTGCCATTTCTGGTGAACCCACACAGGACAACTGCCTGGTGTCCCTTGGGGCTCTGGGATTTTCCATGCTGGCACTTTCCTGGAGAAAATCACAGATTCCCCCAGATTCCTTTGGGACACAGGTAGGATCCCACTGTGACATTGAGGCATTCCCTGGAGTTTGGGAATCCTGCCCACGTAAGACACCTGAAAATTGGTATTTTGGAATTGGGTGTTTTAGAATTTAATATCTTGAATATCTTGGGTTACTTTGATATTTTGAAGCTTGATGTTCTGGTATTTTGAGGCAGAATTATTTTAGTATTTTGGAACTTGGTATTCTAATATTTTGAAACTGGGTTGCTTTGGTATTTTGAAACTTAGTGTTTGAATATTTTAAATATGTGTTACTTTGGTATTTTAAAACTTGGCATTCTGGTATTTTAAAACAGAGATTTTGAAACCTGGTTTTCTAATATTTTGGTGGAACAGTTACCAGCATTTAGATTGTAAGTGAAAAATGAAAGTTTAAGACTTAGCTGTAAAGTCCTGTGCATAGAGAACTGAAAAAGGGCAGCTGCAGGCATGGATAAGAGAGAAATAAAGATAAGAAAACATTTGGGAGGAAGGTAAAATTTGCCTGGCTCTTTAAAATAAAAACATTGAAAAGGCTCATTACCTAAGATTAAGAAAATTCTAAGGTACAGGTTGTTGGTGAACTCCAATTTTGCCAGACAAAAATATGAATTGTAAAGATTTTCAGTTAGTACAGGACTCAGGAGCAATTAATAAAATTGCTAACTAACCCCAAAATTGCTAAATTACCCAAAATACTCATAACCACACTAAAAAAAAAAAAGTAAACAAATAAATAAATTTGGAATGGCTCACTGTAAGGGATTTAAAGGAATTTTGGATTATTGGTCCACCCTTTGTATGGACTTTTAAATATTTTATATAGTAATAGCCATATATAGTTTATAGCCATGAATACTTTTAAATACATAAATACTTTTAAATACAGAAATACTTTATTATATGGCCTGATGATACTCAGGCTGCTTTCAAATGACTTTAAGAGCCCTGATGAGGTCTCCAGCTTTGGGCTTCCTAGATCCTGTGAAATCTTTTGAATTATTCCCTCATGCCAAGGCTGGCCCAGCTGTTTGTGAGCAGTCGCAGCTACAGAGCTGCAGAGATGTTAAACCAGAATATGCGCAAAAATTCAGTTAATCAGAGTATTATATTCTAAATTTCACCCTGGTGGATGGGCAGTCATCCTGGCTGGACAGGGAATAGTTTCTGAGGGAATAATTAGGGATAGAGGTTATCAAATGTAGAAACTCTCCTGGAGATTGTTGGCAAATTGACTTTGCAGAATTTCCATGCAAAGACAGCTGTAAATTTCTTTTAGTGGATCCCCGTTCTGGGTGGCCTGAAGCATTTCCCTGTTGCACCAACATGGCAAAAGAAGTAGTGAGAATATTTCTAAGTCAAATATTTCCATGCTTTGGAGCTCCTCTAAGAATTTTATCAGACAGAGGGTCTCATTTTATAGCAGGAATTGTGGGACAAATTAGCAAGGCCTTGGGAATCCAGTGGGATTTACACACTCCATGCTGGCCACAAGAAAGGCAGAAAGAATTAATTACGCTATTAAACTTAAATTATTGCCCCCAGCCAGAATGAAATTGAGGATAAAGAACGAACAGCCTTGCAAGTGGAGTATTGCTCGTATCTGTAAGATGCATCTCCATAATTCACCAAAGTCTTTGTTTGCCAAAAACACCTTTGGAGTTTCACTGAGGGATTTGACATGAAAATTCCTAGGAAAATTTCAAGTAGCTAAAATATTAAGTGTAACTAATTGCTGGATATGTTCTCAGGGGATGTTGAGGTTCCACAGAACCACATGGCCTTAGGGAAAAATTTGCTATTATAGGACAAGAAAGTTGCTCTTACATCAGGGATGAGTTTGAAGCCCAGCAGACAAAAATGGATGGAAAAAGCAAAAAAAGAGTGACAGAAAGAAGAAAACTCTTGGATGAGGTTGGCTTAACTCATGGCTACCAAGCTGGGGAATGCTACAAAATTCATTTGTGGAGTCATCTGTAACCATTGCAGTGTTTACTTGTTTGTGTTCACTTGTAACACTTTGTGCTGAAAAATGAAGTATTGTGACTTGTCTAAAAGAGACAGTCTCAAGAAAAAGGAAGGATTTGATAAATAACAAAGAGAATGAAACATTTCAGCTCCCCTTAAGCTGCTGGGAGAGAGCAGAGTCTTTTTTCTATGCGTTCATTTCAGGTGAGTGTGAGAAGAGGCTGCAGCTCCCACATGGTTTGGTGCCAGGATTCCATGCAAGCCACAGCTGCAGAGACCCATGAAGTGCAGTCAGCTTAAGAAAAGTCTCTAGGATATGAAACAGGCAATTTTTTTTTGGTAATGCCCTTCATAAAATATTTTGCAGTTGGAACAAGAAGAGATGGAAATAGCATTGAGATAATTAGAACCCCTGATTTCTGACTGAAAGCACAGAGAAAAATCAAATATTTCATCACGAAAAAGGGCTGTATATAAAACCAGAAATATTTGTTTTGATGCAAAATGGGGATGGGAGGGGGGCTCAGCATCTCAGGGGCAAGGAGACACCGAGGGTGATTTAATTCCCTGACAGAGAAACTTCAGTGCTCCAAGGAACTGCTCTGGCTACATTAATATAAAATGGTTTTAGTGTTCAGAAACAATTTTAGTGTTCAGAAACAGCCATGTTCATCTGAAAACAAGGATTGAATGGATGGTGTTTGAAGAAAAATGGGCTTGGCAAGAGAAGGAAGCAGCTTGTGTGTCTGTCGTCCTTTCCCTTGGAGTTCTCCCAGTGAATGCCAGGTTGGACACTGGGGCTTGGAGCAGCCTGGCACAGTGGAAGGTGTCCCTGCCATGGCAGGGGCGGCACTGGGTGATGTTTAAGGTCCTTTTCAACCCAAACCATTCCATGGTTCTCCTTATCAAGGCCACTCCCATCCCTCGATCCCCACACAGGGACCTGCTGGGAGAGGATACATGGATACCTGTGCCACTTGCAAAGCTTCTAAAATAAAATATTTACAATTTGCATGCATTTGGCAGCATTTGCATTGCCCAGCTGTGTGTGTTTGTGTGTTTTTCTGTGTGTGCAAGCTGTGCTCCTTCACACATGGGCTGAGAGGGGAAGGCAATCTGGTTCTGGAAAGAAAAAATGGTAAAGGTGGGAGGCTGCTCACCCGGCTGTCCAAGACAAGGACATTTTAGAAGTTTTTTTATATCTCTTACCAGTGCTGGAAACAAAAGTAAGTAATGGTCATTTTACATTAGTCTGATTCTCCTGAAATCTTGTGAAATGGTTGTTGTGTGTTATGGCACCTTGCACATTTGTGGAAAGGTTTTAATGGGTTTTAACAGAATGTTGCTCTCCATTGTTTCCTTATTTCAGTGTTTGGTTTGTACATGTTCTAGAATTTCTGTAACAGAGAAATATCAGACTCTCAAACAGTCTTCTGTGAGCTGGTGACAGGAAAAAACCTCTGTACATCTCCATTGTCAACCTCAAAACACCTTCCTGTCCTGAAAACACAATTCAGGTCATTCATGTGCTTCCTCCCAGGCCACTGAAAAATGTGAGAACAGATGCAGAGCAGATTTTTGTTTAATTTTTTGTATGTACATATAATATAACTGCATAGGTATAATCTCACACAGTTTTACATATGTATTTAACTAAAGCACTTGTAAAGTTAATTACAAGACTACTGTGAGCTATAAACACAAGAAAAAACTCAGATCTGAGAATTACTCTATTTAAGGATAAAGTGAATTAAAATTTAAGTGCCAGAAGAAATGTGAACTTTTGAAATATTGTCAAAATTGATTAGTGAATCATTGCAAAAATGCACTTCACTGTGGGAGCAATTCCAGTAAACCAAGACTCCAGTTCTCCTTGTTTCATGCTTTTGAGAATTCACAGAAGTCAATGGGAGTCTTCTTGGGGGCAAATGAGCAGGATTTGGTTCCAGGGACACCTGGCTGGACTTTAAAATGAGTTTAAATCCTGCAATGCAAAACCTTTGATTACCTGGAAAGGGGAATTTGAGCAAAAGGAAGGCACTGAGGTGATTTGGGAGAGCCTACACAGAAAATTCCTGGTCAGAAGGCAAAGATCAAATTTCCATGAAATCTGCAGCTCTGGCCATGGTTTAACTTGGTTTGCTGTGTTTCCAGCTGGGGAGCCAGGTACAATTCCATGTTGAGAAGGGGGAAGGTGGAAGGGCTGCCCTTGCCCTGGTAAAATTGCCCCATCCTTGTGCTCTAAAATAGCAGCAGGAGAGCCTGTGGCTTACTGGAATGAGCAACTCAAGCCTTAAACTCCCCTCACCAGGTTAACTTATGGAAATGTGTCATATTTTTGGCACTGTAAGGATTTGGGGGGTTGCTTTGATAGTTTTTCTCTCACTCAAAATTTCTATTGGATTTGTAGCCAGATGTGCAGCTCATTGATCTCTTACAAGGTCAGAGGAGTGAGCATTGTTGTTGTTTGGATCGTTCTCACTTAAAAAGGGAAGGGGAATAGGAGAAGCCCCTTCTCACCTCAGCATGTCCTGGTGAGTCACTCCAACCCTGCACAGGCTGAAACATCCAAATAATGTGACCCACTGCTGTTTTGGCTCTTTTCTCTTTTTCAGAGCAGCTGACCCAACTTCGGAAATGTGACTCATGGCCCCTCCAGCAAAAGGATCAGGAGCTGTTTCTGGGTTGGTGCAAGAGCCCCACAGGACACAAAGGTGATGAAGGTGAGAGGAACCTGGCTGGGTGTGACCCAGGGACAGCTGCTGGCTCTGGGACACAGGCACAAATGGAAAAACATGGTGTGTAAACCAAAAAAAAAAAAAAAAAACCAAAAAAAACCAAAACAAAACAAAAAACAAAACCAAACCAAACAAACAAACAAAAAAACCCCCCAAAACCCACAAAAAACAATTTAAAAACCCCCAAAACCCACAAAAAAACAAACAAACAAAAAAAACCCCAAACCCCCAAAAAAACCCCAACAAACCAAAAGACTGTAAGTGTTATTCTCTTCCCTCTGAGACAGACACATAAATCAGCTCCTTCTCTGGCCCTGGTGGGTCTCAACCTGGTTTTTAGGATGCTGAAAATGGGGAGGGGGCTTGAAGCATCAGCTTAATTTCTTGTTCTGCTGCTTTTCACTTGGGAGAATAGACCAAGCCCCATCTCACCACACCTTCCTGCTCCTTCTCTGGCCCTGGTGGGTCTAAACTTGGTTTATAGGATGCTGAAAATGGGGAGGGGGTTTGGAGGAGCAGCCTGGCTAGCCTGGTGTCAGTGGACATCCTTGTGTGGGTTTCTGAGGACACCCCGGCCTGGAGGGCAGATTCAAGGTAAGCCCAAGTGTGAATCTGCCAGCAGAACATCTCGTGGGGTGGCAGGAGGAGAAATGCAGGTGGCTGAGTGCCCTCAAACAGCAGCTTCCCGTTAGAGCTGACCTGGCTTTAAATCCCCGCGCAGGGACTTGGCAGCAGAGCACTGAGAGGAACCAGAGATTATTTTTATGGATGCGCTGCTCCTTCTTGTTCCTTTCAGATGGATTCCAGAAAGTTCAGGCTGTTTGTCTGCCTGGTGGGGCTCAGCAGTGCCAGCCTCTGGCTTTTCCACACCTGGACTGAGTTCTGCCTGTTCTGTGAGAGCAGCCAGGGGTACCTGCTCCCCACGGAGACTTTCAGGAGGACGGAAGGGAACTTCTCCCAGCTCCCAGATGTCGACTGCCACAAGAACCCTCCTTTCCTTGTCCTGCTGGTGGCATGCTCATTCCAGCAGCTGGATGCCAGGATGGCCATCAGGCACAGCTGGGGCAGGGAGAGGACGGTGGCTGGGAAGCGCCTGGTGACCTTGTTCCTGCTGGGGAGCCCTGGGGACCCCGGCCAGCAGGCTGGCCTGGCTGCTGAGAGCCAGAGCTACAGAGACATCATCCAGAAGAACTTTACAGACACCTATTACAACCTGACCCTGAAGACCATGATGGGAATGGAGTGGATCCACAGGTTTTGTTCCCAGGCCAGCTTCGCCATGAAAACCGACACGGACGTGTTTGTCAACGTGTTTTACCTCACCGAGCTGCTCCTGAGGAAAAAGAAGAGCACTGGGTTCTTCACAGGCTTTTTAAAACTGCATGAGTACCCCATCAGGACAAGAAGGAGTAAGTGGTATGTGAGTAGGGAAGAGTATCCAGGAGCAACCTACCCACCCTTTGTTTGGGACTGGATATGTTTTATCCAGCGACGTAGCCAGCCAGATCTATAACATTTCTGAGAGTGTTCCCTTCATTAAACTGGAGGATGTGTTCATAGGGCTGTGCCTGGACAAATTGAAAATTCAGCTGCAGGAGCTTCACTCGGAGCAGACGTTTTTCCCAGAAAGGATCAGGTTCTCTGTTCCTCGCTTCAGGAAAATCGTGACGTGCCACGGGGTAAAACCAGCTGAGCAGCTGAGCTACTGGAACCACTTGGTGGCAGCCACTCAAGGAGGGGTGCTCTAGCACCTGCCCTGCCTCACTGAACAGACTGAAATTCTCTGCTTTTACAGGGCTGCTCCCCACTCCAGCAGAATCCCAACTGACTCCAGCTCCATCACGTTACAGGATTTAGAAATGGTTATTTTAATCACAGGATCAGAGAATGGTTAAGGTGGGGAAAGATCTCCAAGATTATTGAGTCCAACATTTGACTAAACGCCACCTTGTCAGCTAAACCAGAGCACTGAGTGCCATGTCCAGTCATTCCTTGAGCACCTCCCTGGCCCCTTCCAGTGCTCAACCACCCTTTCCGTGAAAAAATTCCCTATTTCTGCCCAAGAACCTGCAAACCTCCTTCTCTCCCATTCACTCCCACCTCTGTGCATCCCTTCTCTATACAAGTTACAATTTTTTATTCCTGAAACATCCAGGCCTGCTAACCCACCCTCCAAATCTTGCTGCCAGAGGCCTGGGAACATTTCTGCTGTGCCAAACAAAAAAAAAAGTCCAAGCACTTTTGTTCAGGGAATAAAATCTGCACCATCTTCTTGATGAATTACTGCGCCCATCTGTGCAGGCACTTAAGGGATGACATTTGTAGCTGTCAGGATGCTCCCTCCTGGCATAGGGAGCTGCAGCCCTGCCCTTGCAGCCAGCTCTGAGTGGGCTGAGCTGCATCCTGGCACAGATCCCTCCTTCAGTCTACACCAATTTTATTTTATTTTTTTTTGCAGAAATGGTAGAATTGCCCATGCAATGCTCTCAGGACAACCTTGGGCACTGCAGGTCACCTGGTGGAGGTGTAAAAGCTGCTGCAGCTGTTTCCTTGTCTGTGTGCTTCCTGCTGAAAATAATCCATGGTGGAGCCAGTGCAGGGTGTCTGCTCTTCCTATTAAAATAGGCCCTGGAGACATCTTTTATATTTGTGTCTCACTTTGGTTGCCTGAGAGCTGCTGTGAATGGTTTGCCAAGGCTAAACTAGAGTCACTTACAGTGATTTAGACTTTTCTTTTTTTTTCCAAAGAGAAACTGGGTGTGTGAGGGAGAAGACAGAAGGATTTTTCTCTTTTGATAACAAGACCTAGTGGAAAATGTGCTCAAGTAATCACTCAGGCTGGGAGCCCTATTTCTTATTTCATTCTCAGGCAAGGACTCATGAAATCTCTGGGATGATTATAAGTTTCAAAGATAAGGAGAGGG